>OU898282.1:76209490-76246990 GCA_918026665.1 Diabrotica balteata | reverse complement strand
TGTAAAGAAGAAGAAGGAACGTCATGGGAGTCATTTTCTGGTATACCTACTGAGATATTAGGTTGACCCTGTACTTGACTATTGTATTTCAAACTGTGTCTAGGTAGGGTGTAACTGGTAGAGAAAAGAAATTTATTAATTACATATAATGGATTAAAATTCTTTAACACAATGGACTTAAGAATGCTAAGAGAATGCCCCTTTTTAAATAAATTAATTATCCTCACACTGTGACACCAACTGTAGCGAGATTAAATAAAACGAGAGGTTCGAATTTATATAAATATATTTATTTTTTAAGTTTACAGCACGAAAATATCAACTAAACTTTACTCCTACAAGGTATGCTTATATATATATATATATATATATATATATATATATATATATATATATATATATATATATATATATATATATATATATATATATATATATATATATATATATATATATATATATATATATATATATATATATATATATATATATATATATATATATATATATATATATCTAGCAAAAAATACGACCGTTCATTAAATTTAAAATATATTCAATGGTTGAATAGCTACTTTATTAAGTTATTATGTACTAGAAAATTCTGGGGTAGCCTACCTCTAATTCGTCTTATTGAAGCGCAATGCCTAGATTTATCCTTTATGAATTTTGACGCATACCATGCATCGGAGGTAGGCGATTTCGTTACATTATGTTATCATGCAGTGTTAAAAAAATCATATTTTTGTTAGAGGTTTTAATTAATTTAAATTAATTTTAAATTGTATATTTATTTGTTATGAATACCGAAAGCAAAGCTATACTTTTAAAAAGTGGTATTTTAAAACAGATTCTTTTCATGGATAAGAAAAGTAGGTAATTATGTGATATTTTTTAATAAAAAAATAAACAGGCTGTAAAAGGAAACTTAGAAGATTGTAGGGTTCTTCTGCCTGCTTTTACTACGTTATGACAGTATGTAGCAACTACTTTTGTCTTACGTCTATTATAGTCATAGAATTTAACACCTTCAAATATTGACACTTGTAGATGTAATGCCTGTTTACAGTAGAATCTGCTAAACGAAGATATAACAGCAATTCTATATTAATAATTGAGGGAACCAGTCGTGTATATTTCGGTCGGTTATATCAAGTGTCTAAAATCTAAAAAAACTGAATTTAACTTAATTCATTAAACTTTTCAAATAAAAATATATAGTGGCGGTGATAGTGTAAAGTTTAAGTCACAACCCGAAACGCAGAAACAGGTATTTAATTATGACCCAAATGATCAGGGACCTTATCATTTTTATGTGAAAAACAAACAAAATTTTCAGGTAGACTAAATGCTTTAAGAGTTGGAGATATGATTTTAACAAATTATCCAGAACAGAAAAAACGCTAATTACCTTATCAGCATCAAAAACGCTAAATTATTTATTAAAATACCTTTTAATATTTATGTTCCCAATTGTTATCAAACAGGGTGTATTACGAAATATTACGACGGAATTTTCTAAAGATTACAATAAAAATAAAGTTAAATCTTATGAAGATTCCTGTTCTAGCACTCAAACGAGTAAGACGTTTGCCAAGTTCAATTAAAATCCAGTTTGCCTTATCGGCACTAATTAGCACTAATTTAGGTTTAATAGTGTAATTTTGAAAAGTGATTTTTGGACTAGTTTTGTACGTATTGCTTTCATAATATTATTAAATAATATACATTATATTTAATTTATCCAAAGAGCATACCACAAACTGGTTTTACTAGTCTGCTGGTTCTTGCCGGCTATTCAATTCAATGGATTTTAATACAAATTTTGATAGTAAAACCAGTTAAAGAAGATATATAAAACGAGGTTAATGTCTGTATCTACATGAACAGTACAAATATAAACAACAATTATACAGTTTCTACCTTAACCATGGCCCTACAAACTGCTACAAACAACATTCCAGCAACTACATCCCTTTCGTATGTAACCGCTGCAAAATCTACCCCCAAACCAACCATCTTTTTAAAAAAAAAAAAGAACAAGCGATAGTTGTTCATGCAGAAGAAAACTTCTAGACTACGTTAAAGCCATTGGTGATATTATTGGACCAAAAAATATTTCCTTTGCATCAAGAATATCCAACAATAGGATCTGCATATATCTAGCGAACTCAAATCTAGTTGATCAACTTCTGAAATCCCACTCAACCGTTTAAATCGGACGCCTCATTTTAAGTATTCGTAAACTTGTCTCCCCAACAAAAAGAATATTAATTTCGAACATCTCTCCTTATATTCCCCATGAACTAGCCGAAAATGCAGTGAAGAGTCTTGGTTTCTAAATAGCTTCCCTCGAGTCCTTTCTTAAAGCAGGCATTCCAGGTGATGAATACTTCCACATCCTTAGCTTCCGCCGTCAAGTAAACATTTTCCTCCCTCTGATAATTTTGAGCTTCACACCTCCTTGTTAATTCCTTTTGAAGGCAATGATAATAGAATTTTTTTGTCTACGGACAAGATGGAATGTTTCTTAGGCAAACAATCAGGACATGTTACTTCTAATTGTCCTAATACTGCATCTGACATCGTAACATCTGAAAATCCTACTATTTCTCACGACCTAAGTCCCCCCACCGAATCAACATTACAACAACAGAATAAACAATTTTCATCTCATTCTGAACCGTCTCCTTCCCAAACAAATCTATCTGATCCGTCTTCCTCCCCAGAGAATTGCGAAAATGAGACAATATCTGAAAAGTCAGATAAACTATGTTTATCTTCTCAACTTTCACAGAAGAGGTCACGCTCATCTGTATCATCTATAAGCGATAATAACCTTCAATCTGGGAAAAACCCTGCAACAGAACAAACTATGTTTCCTCCCAAACAAACAGTTCCTAGCTCCTCTAGCCCCTCCAATACAAAAAAGAAACGAAAACGTAGTTCTTCTCTTGACCCCAGTCTATCCACTGACTCCCAAGCAAGTAATTCACGAAGCCTATAAACAAAACCAAGAAGCTTTTGCAATCCCTCCTGATAATATAATTGCCTTTATCGAGAACGCTTACGGTAGCTGTGACCCTGTTTTAGAAGCATTCAAATTCACAACAGATATTAAATCACCTATTCTAACTTTTCAATCAATAAATCCAAATTTTAAAGAAAGATGTACAAAAATCAGAATTACACGCTTAATTAAAAAAATTAAAAATAAAATACATTCTCCAACAGATGATTCTGAAAGTATAAACAGTCTTGATAGTTCCCATAATGCTTGTGGTAAAGAATACCTGTCTGATAGTTTACAAACTTCGAAAAAATCCAAACACTCTACATATTAATTTCAGCCTTCACACTGATACAATGGAACTGTGATGGATTTTATCCTCGTCATCCACGCCTTGAACAGATTATAGCTAAGTCTTTTCCTGACTTTCTATGCCTACAAGAAGCAGATTTCACTCCCTAAGTATTCCGGACAACTTAAAAATTTTACTGGTTACAACTATATTTGAACTACCCAACTTCGTGCCAGTGTCGAAGCATCAATTTTTGTTTCCACTGATATTTTCCATAAAGAATTTCCGTTAAATACAAACCTCAAAGCTATAACCGTTACAGCTTGGTGTCCTTACAAAATTACAATTTGTTGCATATACATTCTTCCAAATTACTGTCTAATTAGTTCCGATCTTGAAGATTTAAATTTTTAGCTTCCTACTTTTTTTATCTTAGTAGGTAACTTTAATGCACATAATACTATATGGGGCTCCGAAAATACATTTAAAAGAGGTAAATTAATCGAAAATTTTCTAAATAAAGTAAATATAAACTTACTAAATTCAGGAAGCAGTACAAATTTTCATATGCAAACAGGTAGTTTCTGTTCCATAGATTTATCTTTCTGTAATCCCGGAATATTTCCTTTACTTTCATGGTACACATTAAACAGCCTCTACGATAGTAACCATTTTAATATTCTCATCTCTGACCAGTCAAAAATGCCCTCAAAAATTATAACAAAACGGAAAATCACTCAAGCAAACTGGGACCTGCTTAGAACCACTGTTAAGGGAAAAACCAATGAATTATTTTTTAACAATAATATAGATACAGATGTAAAACTATTTAATAACTGTTTAACTAAATCTTCTGACGAATGTATTGGTAATTGCAAACAATGCAAATAGCATTAAATAAATTCCGAGAGACCCATACTACCACGGATTTAATAAATTTTAAGAAACTTAGGGCCAATTTTAGGCGTATTTTAAAAGAAAATAAGAAAGCCTCATGAAATCAGTACGATAGTTCAATCACAAAAGATACCTCACCCTCGCAAATTTGGTCAAAGATAAAACGTATGAAAGGTCATAATACATACAGCAAAATTGCCACCATCTCCCTGCAGGATCAAACAGTTACCGATGATCAACATATTGCAGATATACTTGTCTCTCACTTTTCAGATAAGTCAAACTTTACGAGTCTTCCCAATAACTCAGATACCAACATATCCAGCCCTAAAATATTTTCTGACACTAGCTCTATGAATCTTCCTTTTAATCTCCTAGAATTAAACGAAGCGATATCTTCACTAAAAAACTCAGCAGCCGGTTCTGACGATATCATATCAATATTCTTAATAAATCTTCATCCAGGCACACATCTTAAATTGCTAGAGTTATATAATAAGATCTGCTCTCAAAACCAGTTCCCAACGTTATGGCGACAAGCAACTACAATTCCTACCAAAAAGAATGACTCATCTCCAAATCTTCTAAATTCATATAGACCAATTTCTCTCACTTGTTCACTATGTAAACTGTTAGAAAAGATGGTCAATAAACGCTTATTATGGTATCTAGAAAGAAATAATATTCTTGACCCATTCCAGACAGGCTTCAGATCAATTCGAAATGCAATGGATAACCTGGTCACACTACACACTGACATTGTTAACGTATTTTCCAATAGACGTGAAGTCGTAGCAGTAACTCTAGATATTCAAAGTACCTTCGACACTGTACAAAGACCTTTAATTCTAAGAAAATTAAGGGAATATAATTTAACTGGTAAAATTTATTTATTTAAAAAAAAATTTAAACAAATCGATATTTTAGAGTATTAACAAATGCAAAAATATCAAAACCACATGCTTTGGACAACGGTTTGCCTTAAGGCTCAGTTTTAAGCACTTCCTTATTTTTACTTAGCATGAATGACTTTTCCTCATATATACAACCACCAGTCAGGTACTTGATATATGCTGATGATATTATATCATACCGCCAAGGCAGAGTCATAGCTACCACCAGCACTTTGCTACAAAATGCAATAAACAAAATAGACACCTGGTCTACGCGTGCTGGATTTGTGTTTTTAGCTCCTAAATCCAAAGTAATTCACTTTATTAAAAAGCATAGACCTAATCCACCTTCTATAACTTTAAACAGAATTCGTTTACAAACAGTAAATTATTTGGCACTTCTTGGTATCACCTTTGATAAAAAGCCTACCTTTAGACAGCATATTCAGAAACTTAAAAAACTGTACCCAAAGAATCAATTTACTCAAATCTCTTACTAGCTTCTCTTGGGGAGCTGATGAAGAATCTCTCCATAAAATATATAGAGCGTTAATTCGCTTTAAGCTAGATTATGGCAGTATTCTTTATATGGCATCTAGTACCTCCCTACTAAAATCTCTAAACACGATCTAAAATACATCCCTACGACTATGCCTTGGTGCTTTTAGATCAAGCCCTGCAAAAAGTGTTTGTGTTGAATCTTCAGAGCCACCACTCCATCTAAGAAGGCAACAGCTTCTACTTTCATACTTTGTAAGAATATCAGCAAACCCAAGTAACCCGGTAATAATACTAATTAATCCCATAAAACCTCCCCCAGCAAACGCATCCAATCAGTCTCCCTCATTATAACAAATATTATCTCCTTTATTAGATTCCATCAACCTTTTCAATACTAATTCTAGTTATACCCCCAAGACAGCTCCATGGATGCACAATCCTTCAATTTTCAATACGGATTTATGCAGATTCGACAAAACAGAAACCCGAAACTTAATTCTTAGAAAAATCTTTCAAAACATTCTCAACTTAACACAATTTGATAAAATTTTATACACCGATGCGTCCAAGAATGAAGACTGTTGCGGATCCGCTGTGTCCACACTGACGACGGCAATAAACTCTCTGCGATTGCCTAAAAGGTGTAGTATCTACACCGCAGAATTATATGGAATACTCCAAGCATTAAAAACTTCAATCCATCCAACTTCAAATGAAAGCATAAAAATCGCCATTTGTACTGATTCTCTTTCCTCGATTCATTCCATAAAATGCATTTTTTTGAAAAACCCACTAGTACAGGACATCCACGCCATCTGTGATCAACTATATTCTGCTAACATAAAAGTCATAATGATCTGGACTCCATCACTTGTTGGTATATTGGGGAACGAAAAAGCAGACCAAGCCGCTAAAGCAGCATGTTCTTCCAACCTACAACCTAGTAACCTTCAAATAGGTCCAAATCTATGGATTTGGAACAGTTAATTTACTGTTTGTATTTTAAGAATGATTTCCGAAGTGGAAATTGAAACGTCAATAAATATATTTTTACCTTTAATTGTGGTTTATTCCCAGTTAAATAGTTATTAATTTAAAATGCCACAATAAAATAGCTTCAGAACAATATTAATATTACCAAAAAGGAACTAAAATATTTAATCACTAAACAAATAATTAAATATGGATATATTAGAAAACTCGTTAAATTCTCAAAAACAACACAAAAAGTAAATATTATTTCATGGATCTGCCGATCAGAAGTTTCAAATAAACAAAACTTGGAATTACTTCTTCATAAGAATGATGCTGCTCTTGCGGTGTTGTCTGAAGCTTAGTTCAAAAAGGGAAAGTATTATAATTTTAAAAATTGGAATGTTAGCCGAAAAGAACGTCCAGATGGCTATGGAGGGGTAGCCATATTAATTAAAGTAAACATTTACTATAAAGAAATATGTAATACTAAAAGTAAATTTTTCTCATAAATGTATTGCTCTTAAGCTGTTACCCAATAAAAAAGAATTTATATAGTTTAGTTATATATTGAACCAAGAAAGAAAATATCACTGCAAAAGTGGAATGAATTTTTTTCTAATGTATCAAAACCTTTTTTAATAACATGTGATTTTAATACCCAGAATGTTTTTTGGGGTTGCGAATTTGAATCTACGACAAAAGGACGCGGAAAACATGACGCGAGACCAAAGGACGCGGAAAAAAGGACGCGCGAAAAAAGGACGCGCGAAAAAAGGACGCGTGGAAAAAAGGACGCATATTATTAATGAATTACTATAAATAGTTTATTTTAATTGACATTAGCCATTACCCCCTTTTTATCCCCATATGTTATTACAGAAAATGATTCTACCTAACCTAAAATCGGTTACGGTAAGAGTAAAAAGTGAAAAATAATTATATGAAAAAAACTTGCCCTCACATTTTATCGAGGCTTAGGACTAAAATATCTTACGTAAAATAATAAATGCATAACTGATTTTGTATAAATTTTGAGCATTGAACTTTTTATGTAGGTTTGTTAATGTATCATTAAGATACCTTTTCTGCCTTTTCTCTTTTTTTACAGTTTTTTATCTCTTTTCCCGGGTTCTCCAAAATGACAAAAAAATTCCAAAAAAGCAAAAAATTAAAAAAAAAATAAGAAAAACTTGTAAACACGTCAGCTTCTGCTACCAGTCCTAAGCCTGGATAAAGTGTGAAGGCAAGTTTTTTTCATATAAATATTTTTCACTTTTTACTTTAACCGTAACCGATTTTAGGTTAGGTAGAATCATTTTCTGTAATTATATATAGGGGATAAACGGGGGTAATTGCTATTGTCAATTAAAATAAACTATTTATAGTATTTCATTAATAATATGCGTCCTTTTTTCCACGCGTCCTTTTTTCCACGCGTCCTTTTTTCGCGCGTCCTTTTTTCCGCGTCCTTTTTTATGCGTCTTTTTTTCTGCGTCCTTTTGTCGGTATACCGCGAATTTAATGACTATGGAAATATTTTATATGATGCAATAAACTAATGTAGCCTTGATTTTTTAAAGAGCGGATCTTTAACATTAGCTCCTCTTAGTAGTAACCGTAACCGTAACCGGATTCCATTTTAACCTCTTATAAGCCCATATCATTGGCTTCATGTGTTTTTAAAATCCTTTGAGAGGTTTATTAAAATTATTTAAAATCGCCTTGAGTAAGGGTTAGAGAAAGAATGAATTCTTCCTGGCACACAATATCGTTTCAGAAAATTTAGGTAAAAATTGGAAGCATTAACAATAATTGAGACAGATACAATAAATACAAATAGAAACAGAAAAATACATTTAAAGATCTTCTTCTTAGGGTGCCTGTCCGTTCCGAACGTTGGCGATCATTCTGGCTATGATAATTTTGTTGGTTGCTATACGAAATAGCTGTGTTGAGGTCTTTCTATACCATGCTCTCAGGTTAGCAAGCCAGGATATTCTTCTTCGTCCTGGGGCTCTTTTTCCTTCAATTTTACCCTGCAAAATGCATTGGAGTAGCTCGTATCTGCCTTTTATTTCTCGTATATAAAGATAACTTAAGTAATCACTACACCTAGAATATGAACCTTGGCTTCTCAAAGTCAGTATTTGAAGTATGGTTTTGTTTTTATTATATATAATGGAAGCCAGCCTAGCCTAACCTAACCTAACCTTGGCTTCTCAAAGTCAATATTTGAAGTATGGTTTTGTTTTTATTATATATAATGGAAGCCAGTGCCAAACTTCAAAATATACGAACATTACAATTTGTAGATAATATTGTTCTTTATTGAATAAGGAAAAAACTATCAAATTTGTAAATATAAATTAAACAAAACTTATGACATCTTTAATGAGTGTTGTCAAATATCGTATTGTTGTTTTATAGGACTATGATAAGAACAATCCTGGATTATGGTAGTCATTTGTATCGATCAGCGGCACAAACAGATTTAGGTAAAATAGTGGTGTGTGTGTGTGTGTGTGTGTGTGTGTGTGTGTGTGTGTGTGTGTGTGTGTGTGTGTGTGTGTGTGTGTGTGTGTGTGTGTGTGGGCGTCTGTGCGAGTGTGCTTGTGTGCGTGTGTGCATGTGTGCGTGTGTGCATGTGTGCGTGTGTGCGTGTGTGCGTGTGTGCGTGTGTGCGTGTGTGTGTGTGCGTGTGTGTGTGTGTGTTCTCTGCGTAATGAAAGTGGAGCTTCATTAAGCTCACATTCCATGACCAATATGGAAGTATTACGAAGATAACCCGTACTTAACCTAAGTGCTTTATTTTTTATACTTTCCATTTTTTTAAGTACGGCGTTTGATGCTGAGCCATAAAATATAGATCCGTAATCGAGGACCGGTCTCATTAAATTTCTGTATAGTAATATGGAGATGTTTGGATAAGCTTCGTAGTTACTGACACTTACAGTCTTGATGATCTTTATTGCGTTTTCCGTTTTTCGGAATATATACTTTATGTGTTCTTTCCATTTTAATTTTGAGTCTAAGAATACGCAAAGAAATTTTATTGAAGTTTTATATTGAATTTTATAATTATCAAATTCTATGTGGTTTGGAGGAGAATTGCGTTTTTTGGTGAAAGTAACAATGGTTGACTTACTCTCGGAGATTGTTAAATTCTTATCCGTCGCCCATTTTTTTTATAATATTCAATACAGATTTAGTTAGTCATTACATTTATATATTGACTTATTTTCTACATAAATTGCAACATCATCAGCATGCTGTAAGATTTTTATGTATTGAGGAAGTGTATTTTCTAAATCAGCAGTATACAGAATATATAATAGAGGACACAAGATGCTACCTTGTGCTAGTCCCAAATATGTGTACCGTGTATTAGACTTGTCTTCATTTAATCTAACGTGTACTGCTCGATTAATATACAAATTATTGATATTCCATGTTACAGTTTTAGGTATTTCTATTTCCAACATTTTCGCATATAAAATGTGGAGATTAACATTGTCGTAAGTCTCTTTTATATCTAAAACACTAACTGCTTCCTTATAAGTGAACAAGCCATAAATGTCCATGACTTAGGCTTTCTTGTGTGCATTCTATATCCCACCAGTATTTTTCCCTGAAAGTTGTTTTTTTTTTATGTTAAATTTAGGAATGCAGTAGAATGCAGCTGTATTTATATTGCACAAAAATTTTGCATAATATGAATTTATATCTTCAGATTGAGAGAAGATATCATCCGAAAATTGTTCATACAATTTCCAATCGACTTTCTTTAAATTACATTTTGTGAATACGGGTTATATATTATTATATGAGTTGGTTGATCCTCTAATTCCACCCTTATAGGTGCATGGTTTAAGCCGAATAGGTCTTGAAGTGTTTTCCAAGTGATCAGATGACTTAAGTCAGGAGTACAAATGGTCAGATCTATTGCCGATTTCAAAAAATGCCTAAGTAAGCAACCATCATTTTTGTATATCAAATTATTATCATCTATACAGTCCATTAAGATTTTGCCTTTTATATCTCTATGATTGTCTAAGGCCCAGGTAATGTGATGAGCATTGAAGTTGCCTCCTATTATGTACGGTCTTTTCATAGATGTTATGAAATTGTTCCATTGTTGTAACGATAACTTTTCTCCTGGGGGAACATGCATCGATATAAATGTGACAGTGAATAATTTAAACTTAATTTTACTGGCTACTTTATTGACGTTTAATAATTTACAGTTCATGGTGACTTCCTCATAATACAGATTTGAGTTTATTAAAATTGCCGAGCCACCACCGACACTTGCTGAAAAGCAGTCGTCTCTGACAATATTATATCCGTGTAAGTTAATATACTTTTCTGGTTTAAATCTAGTTTCTAATAATAATGCGATATCAACTTTCTGGTCTTCTAGTGCACAATACGGACTCAGACTAAATATCACAAAAACCAAATGGATGTTAGTAAGCTAAACCCACAAACCACCACAGTAACTGATATAAGACAATGAAAGAATTGAACACGTGGATTCGTACATCTACTTGGGAACAACAGTTAACTTAAATTGGGATCAAGCGAAGGAAATACGTATAAGAGTAGAAAAGGCAAGAGCATCGTTCACCAGCATAAAGCAAATTTTCACCTCTAAAAGCCTCACCCTACCTCTCAAAATTCAACTTCTGAAATGTTATGTATTCCCGGTTTTGTTATTGGAATGGAGGCGTGGACAATGACCGCAACATTGATGAAAAAAGTGGAGGCCTTCGAAATGTGGGCTTACCGACGTATATTACGTATACCCTGGACTGAGCACGTGACCAACGAAGAGGTACTACTCCGGATAGGTAAAGAGAGAGAGGTAGGAATAAGTATAAAGAAAAGAAAGTTGGAATACTTGGGTCACTTTATGAGACATAATAAATATAGAGTACTACAGCTGATCGTTCAAGGGAAAAAGACAGTAGAAGGGGTCCAAGGAGGAGAAGACACTCGTGGCTCCAAAACTTGCGGCAATGGTTCGGATTGTCATCTGCTAAACTATTTAGCAGATGACAATAAAGAAGAAGAAGAAAAAGAAGAAGAAGATTCAAGGAAGAAGAAATGTTGGCCGAAGGCAGAACTCATGGTTAAAGAATCTACGTGATTGGTACCAATGCAGATCGATTAATTTGTTTAGAGCAGCAAGTTCTAAAATAAAAATAGCCATTTTGATTGCCAACCTCCGTAGGAAGACGGCACTCTAAGAAGAAGAAACTATTTAGATCTGCCGTAAACAAAGTCAACATAGCCGTGTTGATTGCCAACGTTCGGAACGGACAAGGCACATGAAGAAGAAGAAGAAGGTCTTCTAGTAAGTGGAGGAGATTTTCTCTATTATAGTTAGCCGATCTACAATTCCATTGACAAATTACCAAACTATTCATTATTATAAATGAGAGAGAACTTTACACTGTTTGAATTAAATTTATTAAAACTGATTTTTCTGGGATTTCGAAATTTCTGTTATTCATATTAGAAATAATACTTATAACTATATTTAATATTAGTTCTGTTAATTCTTTAGGAGATTTATGTATTTTGGATACTTGTCCTGCATTAAATGTAGATTGATAAGAAGAAGAATTAAAAATACCGCCAGGTTTCTTGGACGTGGGGTTTAACTTTATTATTTCTTGCTGCTCTATAGCTAAAGGGGTCTTTAGCTATAGAGCATCAGAGAGCGAGCTGATTGGGAGGTGAGGGGGATGTGTACTATTGAGTAGAGGAATATGAAAAGGATGGAGTGTTCATAATTGGGATTTGATGTGATTTTATTGAGAAATTATTAGCTGTTATTGATGCATAGGTTACTTTAGAAAATAATTTAAGCGTTTCTTTGAAAGACAAGCTGTTTTCAGACATGTAATGTTTTATTTTTTTTTCTGACGGTCGAATTCTGGACATATCTCCCATTCATTAGTAAAGTGTTCACCTTCACAGGAGAGAAATTTATTATTAAAGGTAGATAAAGAACATGAATCGGACGGGCAAGACTCATGACATTTAAGACTTCTAGGGTTGCTTTTACATTGCTTACTCATATGTCGATACCTATAACCGTTGTAGCAAATAGTTACTTTTTGCTGGTATTTTTATACATTATGCAAAACATGATTAATTACAATATATTTTGGTATACCTTGACATTTTTTGAATAATACAATTACCGATTATGTAGGCTTCCATTGACAATTTACCAAACTATTCATTATTATATGAGAGAGAACTTTACACTGTTTGAATTAAATTTATTAAAACTGATTTTTCTGGGATTTCAAAATTTCTGTGATTCATATTAGAAATAATACTTATAACTATATTTAATATTAGTTCTGCTAATTCATTAGATTTATGTATTTTGTATCCTTGTCCTGCATTAAATGTAGATTGATAAGAAGATGAATTGAAAATACCGCCAGGTCTGTTGGACATGGAGATTAACTTTATTATTTTTTAATGCTCTATAGCTATTGGGTCTTGCAAGGAAGGAAGAGGTCGTTTGAATTTTGGAATTTTTATTATTGTATATTTGTTTGAAACTGTAGTGAGGGCGAGCTGATTGGGAGGTGAAGGGGATGTGGACAATTGAGTAGAGGAATATGAAAAGGATGGATCGTTCATAATTGAGATTTGATGTGAATTTATTGAGGAATTATTAGCTGTTATTGATGCATAGGTTACTTTAGAAAATAATTTAAGCGTTTCTTTGAAAGACAAGCTGTTTTCAGACATGTAATGTTTTATTTTTTTTTTTTCTGACGGTCGAATTCTGGACATATCTCCCATTCATTAGTAAAGTGTTCACCTTCACAGAACAGAAATTTATTATTAAAGGTAGATAAAGAACATGAATCGGACGGGCGAGACTAATGACATTTAAGACTTCTAGGGTTGCTTTTACATTGCTTATTCATATGTCGATACCTATAACCGTTGTAGCAAATAGTTACTTTTTGCTCGTATTTTTATACATTATGCAAAACATGATTAATTACAATATATTTTGGTATACTTTGACATTTTTTGAATAATACAATTACCGATTATGTAGCCTTCCATTGACAATTTACCAAACTATTTATTATTATATGAGAGAGAACTTTACACTGTTTGAATTAAATTTATTAAAACTGATTTTTCTGGGATTTCAAAATTTCTGTGATTCATATTAGAAATAATACTTATAACTATATTTAATATTAGTTCTGCTAATTTATTAGATTTATGTATTTTGGATCCTTGTCCTGCATTAAATGTAGATTGATAAGAAGATGAATTGAAAATACCGCCAGGTCTGTTGGACATGGAGATTAACTTTATTTTTTTTTAATGCTCTATAGCTATTGGGTCTTGCAAAGAAGGAAGAGGTCGTTTGAATTTTGGAATTTTTATTATTGTATATTCGTTTGAAACTGTAGTGAGGGCGAGCTGATTGGGAGGTGAAGGGGATGTGGACAATTGAGTAGAGGAATATGAAAAGGATGGATCGTTCATAATTGAGATTTGATGTGAATTTATTGAGGAATTATTAGCTGTTATTGATGCATAGGTTACTTTAGAAAATAATTTAAGCGTTTCTTTGAAAGACAAGCTGTTTTCAGACATGTAATGTTTTATTTTTTTTCTGACGGTCGAATTCTGGACATATCTCCCATTCATTAGTAAAGTGTTCACCTTCACAGAACAGAAATTTATTATTAAAGGTAGATAAAGAACATGAATCGGACGGGCGAGACTAATGACATTTAAGACTTCTAGGGTTGCTTTTACATTGCTTACTCATATGTCGATACCTATAACCGTTGTAGCAAATAGTTACTTTTTGCTGGTATTTTTATACATCATGTAAAACATGATTAATTACAATATATTTTGGTATACTTCGACATTTGAATGATACAATTACCGATTTTGTAGGTTTAAAAACTACTTTATCATCTGTTACTATTTTTCTGTTTATTCTTCTCACATAATCCACCGAGAATTTAGAATGATGATTAAATTCTTTTACTTTATCATTAAGATATTCTTCCGAAATATCTGATTCAATATCCCTAACTACACCTAATTTAAATAATTGAAATGTCGGAATATATTATACAATTAGATTTTTTTTGAATAAGCAATTTGGAAGTAATTAAGATTTTGGACTAGCATAGTTTTAAATGTTATCCTAAGCCGGTTGCGTCCAATTGAATCAATTTTTTTATTATAATTATCAATTTCTGGGTGTACGGTAAATAAAATTTATATATGTATACAAGGATTTCCACAGTTTTCACTGTATTTCTTCACTCAACCGTTTTCTCCAATTTTTCCTGTGTAGCCAGTCCCCTTCCTGTAGGTTTCTTCTTTCCATTGCTTCGTCCACTTCATCTCTGAAAGATCTTCGGGGTCTGCCTCTCTGTCTTTTTCCTATCGGACTCCACTCTGTTATTTTATTTATCCACCGATTTTGGTCTGCTCTTCTGACATGTCCGTACCAGGTTAACCTCTTCTGTTCGATGTAGTCTATTATGTCGGAGTTCATTCTCATTCTCCTCTCAATCTCGATGTTATTTATTCTATCTCTTCTTGTTACTCTGCAGCTTCTCCTTACGAATTCCATCTCTGTTGCTCTTGTTTTGTTTTTGGTTTTCTTATTTATTGTCTAATTTTCACACCGATAAGTGAGGATACTTCTTGTCATGGTTTCATGCTGATGTTCTTATCCCATAGTACCGGGTTCAATTTTCATATGCAGTCTCTTGTTTGTCTTATACTTATACTTCTGTTCCTCTGATTTGTTTGCCTTCGTTTATTTCCAGCTGTTTTATTTCTGTATTCTCCGTTGTTAGGTATTCAGTTTTCTTTAGGTTTATTTCCATCCCATTCTTTGTATATTCCTGCTGCAGTTTTTCTATCATAAAACTAAGGTCATCCTCATCTCGTGCCATCACTATTTGGTCGTCAGCAAAATTTAGGGTATAAAGATATTCGTTCCATACTGGTATACCCATTCCTTCGTCATTTCTTTTCCATAGTTTCAGTATTTTTTTCCAGGAATATTTTAAACAGGGTGCGGGATAAGGAGCAACCCTGTAGTAGTCCCTTTGTCGTTTTGAATGGGCTGCATATTCCATTGCCCGTTTTGATAGCTACTTCGTTATTCTTGTAGAGTGCTTTTACCGCGTTTATTAATCTTCTTGGAACTTCGATGTCTTCCATTGCTTCATATAGCTTGGTTCTAGGTATTAAGTCATATGCCTTCTTAAGGTCAACAAAAGCCAGATGGATGGATCTATTTTGGCCATTCTTTTTCTATTAGTTGTTCGATTGTGTAAATGTGATCTAAGCATGCTTTGCCCGCTGTGAAACCTGCCTGGTCTTCTCCGATTTTATTCTGTATATATATTTCAAATTTTTCCTTTATGGTCTTTCCATACAGTCTGCCTATAGATGATATAATGCTGACTCCCCGATAATTTTGGCAGTTTTTTCTATTTCCTTTCTTGTATATTAATGTCATATATGCTTGGGTCCATTCTGCCGGTAAGCCTTCTCCATTCAGTGCTCTCTCAAAGATTTTGTGTATCATACGGAATAACTTTTTCGATCCGTTTTTTATCAATTCATTTGGTATTCTGCCGGGGTCTTCTGCTTTTTTGTTGTTTCACCTATCCTGTATTTAATTTGACTGTAAAATTTTTATCATTGTTTTCAATAAAAATGTGAAATGGCCCTAAATTAGTTTTATTATATAAATATACAGGTCTGCTTTTTTCTGGCTCATTAGAATTTAATGAATTAATTAGTTTATCGGTTTTAAAATGATTCATATTATTACGACTACTTATCGAGTTTTCTAGCTGATGGGATGGAAATTCATGGGAACAGTAACAACCGCAATCATCCATCGCATCCTGATCCCTTGGCATTTTATGGGAGGGCTCGCCCCCGTTAGAAGACTTCATAAATGGAGTCTTCGATGACTAAACTAGTACTAATGTATATGTAATAAACTATAGTAATATAATGTAACAATGTTTAGGACTTCCTAAATCACAAAAATTCGCGGAGATTTTTAAAATGTGTAATTTAACTTGAGTTTATATGTAAAATTATCTGAAATTAAACTTTAAAATATGGAGAACTTTAAAATCGTATTTACACTTTGAAGTTTATTTCACACATTATCACGCTAAGCAATCAACTCTACCACAGGAATATGTGTATACCAAACTAAGTATGGGATCCACATATCCGAAGATCAAACCAGTCACACTTCACTAGTTGAAGTGGTACCTATCTGACCCCCAGGCTTTTCCACCACCCCTCCTCATCGTGTGACTTACGTGAGGAGGCTTATGATCTGTAAGTTACTTGAGGTGCCCTGGGTAATGAGACACCTCCTGTTTTTAATTGCTGTGGTTATACCACCTGACTGTAGGGGTAGCCACATTTAGGCTTTTTTCCCTATTTACTTTATTGACTCTATAGATTTTACTGTAACTTCATTTCGGGACTTGAGTCCCTAAAGAAAAAAAAGAAAAAGAGCGTGTGTTCCGTCCAAGAAGCCGACAGTCTGGGCTGTCGGCATCTATACGGCCGACACGCCAAAAGAACCAGGATCCCTGTTAAGTCTTTACGCTGACGATACAGCAATAGCTGTTAGCTGGAGAAATCCACATCATGCAGCTCATCATCTGCAGAGAACACCTAATAGATTCGAAAGATGGTGCATCAAATGGAAAATAGCCTTAAACCCGGATAAAACACAGGCTGTAATGTTTAGCCACAGAAGAAGTGTACCGAACCGGGAAATAACGATAGGTAACACCCTAGTAGAATGGACAAACGAGGCCAAATACCCAGGGGTATTACTAGACAAGAAACTCACCTTTACGCAGCACATAAATCAGCAAACGTATAAAGCCAAAGCGCTGAAAAATCAACGCTTATTGGTAGAAAAAGTAAACTAAGGTTCAAAACCAAAATTGGGATTTCAAATAGTATTATCCTGCCAGTGTTCTCGTATGCCTCTGCCGCGTATGGACACACCTGCAAAACAAACAGGAAGAAAATACAAACAGAGCAAAATCAACTAATATAAGATGCCCTGAACCTACCAAAATACGTACCTCTGAGAAATTTATACAGAGACTCAGGACAAACAAAAATCCTACACATGTTAGACAAGAAGGCAAACGAACTATTCAATGGACTAAAATAACCACTATAGGATCCCAAACAAATAAATGAAGAATGAAATGGTCGCAAAGATGTTAAATAAAAGAATGCAGTTATCAGAAAAACAACTACCAAAAAATATCTACTTTTTAGGACTCTGGCGAGAGGATACAGGTGCCAAGGCACTTAGTTAAGGACAATATACACCGGGGTGTGTGGAGGCCCTATACACCCTGCAATGCACACCCCAACACACCCTACACCATAGCATGTAAGAATTAAAAGGGTAAGAATTGTGCCGGTATTTTGAAGTTCCAACGCCACAAGGAAGACCCAAAAAAAATTCGGTTGTTTTTCTTTTAAATTAAGTACTATTAAAATCAATTTTATATCACTAAACGTTTCAACGTAAATTTAGTTTAACTTTTCGAGATATAGAAGGCCCGTAAGGCCTTCTATATACCGCTGATGCGGACTAGGCCCTTAAGGCGGATCAAGTTAATACTGATCCTTTCGCGACACCCGAGCACTGAGGTCATGTGCGGCAAGCATGGGCTCGGTGGCCGGACACACTTCGGGCGTCCAGCCGGCGAGGAGAACAAAATTTATTTTTGCCAAATCGCCGGCTGAGTAACCGAGCATACACTCTTTTCCGGACATGAAGTCGACAGCCTATGCTGTCGGCTCCATGGACGGAACACACGCTCTTTTTGTTTTTTTTAGGGACTCAAGTTCCGAAGTGAAGTTAGAGTAAAATCTATAGAATCAGTAAAGTAAATAGGGAGAAAACCCTAGATGTGGCTACCCCTACAGTCAGGTGGCATAACCACAATCATTAAAAACAGGATGTGTCTCATTACCCAGGGCACCTCAAGTAACTTTCAGATCATAAGCCTCCTCAGGTAAGTTACACGATGAGGAGGGGTGGTGGAAAAGCCTGGAGGTCATATAGGTACCACTTCAACTAAAGAAGTGTGACCGGTTTTGATCTTCAGACATATGGATCCCATACTAAGTTTGGTATACACATGTTCCTAGGGGTAGGGTTGATCGCTTAGCGTGATTGTGTGTGCATACAGATTTAAATGCCACACTTAAAATTCAGCTAAAAATATATGGTAAGAACTGTATGACAGCAAATAAACATAATTTTCCGCAAATCGCCAGGAAATTTTGACATTCCTGTCAAAATTTCTTGAAGAAAAAGTCAGGACTTCCTTACTGTAAGAAATGTCATTTCCTTACTGTAAGGAAATGATATTTCCGTACAGTTGTTAGTGTTCTACATAAATGATAGAAAACACACTGCTTATAAGGAATTAATTTATATTTTGAAAACATCAAGTCATTGCCGAATACATTTTTAAGATCAATTTGTTATATTTACAGTAATTTGACAGTTAGTACAATTATTGAACATTGGAGGAACACTCTTAGAACTATGAGAAACATTTTGGACAACATGCAGGGTGGAAGTGTCATTTTGATGAATATTTTGTACTGTGAAAATTTTATTTGCCACCTCAACCTTATTGTTAAGCGATTCTTCGATATATCCTTCAGCAACGTTTGACTGAACCAGTGTGTGACCAGTATATTCTGTCGGATTTACCAAGTTCAAATAAGTAGCAATTATTTTGGGCATTTTTCTAAATTGATGAATTCCTACCACTTGTCTACAACCCTTTCCGCTTTGATATTTAAAGAAAAATCGGTCACTGTTCATATTTTCTGGTCTTAACGAAACATACTTTCGATAAACATTCAAGTAGATCTGATTAATTACAAATGATCTTGGTTTGTTGGTTTTCGAATCAGGTATGCTGATTAAAAGCTTAGATTCTAAGTCTTCTATATCGTGTACAGTCATTCGGACTAACTCATCCATTCTACTGGCCCCAGAAATTCTAAATATTACAGCCACCTAAAAAATAAATAAAGCTATAATCTAAATTAAAATTAAAACCTTGCAAATTACCTTAATCATTAAATTTTCTTTATCTGGAGCTTCCTGGATAAATTTTTCAATTTCTTCCTTCGTTAAAATCTTAGATTCCTTTGCCCTATAACCTTGAGCTTGCCGTTTCAATAAAGAACGAAGTTTTGATTATGTACATATATCTACATTGTGTTTAAGTGCAAGAAAGTCTAGGAAGTATGCCATTGCAACATTATTTGAGAAAGAACTCGTATTTTTACTCATGCGATAATCCATAAAACGTCTGTATGCATTTTCGTACTTTTCTCTTGATTTCTTTGGCAATAACTCTAATGAAGCAGTATTCACTGCCTCAACCAGCTCTGGAGGAGTCCTAGGAATGGAAATTTCATCATCACTTATCATTTTACTTTCGAGAACACCAGCAATTAAATTTATAAGCGTCAAGTTTGACAATTCAACCTCAATACGTTTCCATAGTAACCCAAGTAATTTTATTAGGAATTTCAAAGCACCATTTATTTGGGAATAAAATTATCGCGTTTTTTTTTTTAAATCAATCAATATCTGTCGAATTTTAAACGATTTGCGGAAAAATAGTATGTTTACCTCGTAGGAAAAGCCACATTCCTGGACTCTGTGTTGCTAAGTCTCGGCTTGCGCCTCGACTTAGCAATCTTCACAGTCGTCCAGGAATGTTAAGCTTTTCCTACCCGGTAAACAATGTACTATTCTTGATATGACAAAATCATATCAAGTCTAAATCCCAATACTAAAATGGTTCTAAAATAACAGGAACTTTATTGTTACTGTAAATAAAATAAGAACAAATGATGCAATGTCACCAAACTATAAATGTAAAATTGGTTTAATTGATGATTACTAAGGATTATGTGGAGAACTGCTTATATATTCACACCAAGAGGGCCAAATGAAATTGTGAATTACTAACCATATCTTTTTATTAATTACTATTTCGATTTTGTAACAGGGCGTCGAAAAAATAAAAAAATCAAAAAAAAAAACAAAACAGAAAAATTTAAAAAAAAAGCAAACAAAAAAGAAAAATTGAAAGTAAGAGAAAAGAAACTTAATTATACATGTAAAAAATATCTAAGTAAAAATAAATAAGAAAGAGAAAAATTAACTCACAGATTATCTTTTCACTAATAATTTAAGCATTGTAATCGTGAAGAAGGATGACTTTTAAGTTAAATTAAATTATTATAGTTGTCTTGACCCACGATTAGTTTATCGTGAGATATATTTGCTATAAAATATTATTTATTAAAATAATATACGACGAAAATTTTCATTGAACTATTTATTGCTTACTATACATGTTTATAGAACTGATCGCTACTGTTAAAAATACATTACTAAGCGTCTAAAAGGAGCCCCTAGTGGAGTGGAGGTCGTTTCTAAACGACAAGGGCAAACAAGTAAATGACACAAAGTGGTTTACTATTGACCTTTTCTAAAGACAGGAATGATTATCTACAAATTTTCCCCAGAAAGATGTAAAACTAATTAACATTTTAATCTTTGAATAGATTTCTGGAAGCTAATTTACCTAAATTTTAAGAATTACCCATATTAATCTAAAATAATAAAATAAAATCGACAAATAACATAAAGTAAATTATAATGAGACAAACCAATAGCTAAAAAAATTGTCTGGCTAAGTGGCTTTTACCAAAGTCATCTAATTAAGAAAAAAAGCAAGACTTAACAGCAATATAATGAAAAACGGTGATTCTTACTGCGAATTTCTAGTTTTGACCAGGTCATGGTGACAGGTTATTTTTTAAATATAAAGTTAAAATGACAAAGTAATAAATTAGCTAAGCATCTTTTTTAAGACAACCATTTTTTGAAACACTGACCATTTTAACCAATTTGATTTTTAAATTACACAGATTTTCAAAAAAAAGTCATGAGTTGCATTCATGTGATTTTAAGGTATAATTCAATGCCAATTTTTAACTTTTACTTAATTTTTCTTGTATAATTGTAGGTTTTATTTTATTAGATAGGGTGTTTGTGTTCTCACCTTTTAGTAGATATTTTGGAGAAACCTTTATTATCGTATGACCTGTTTTATTGTAGGTTTCTACATATTTTTGTGTGACTGTTTCCTACGCATCTTCGCTTTTTGTTTAGTTTATTATACATTTTTTTTATGAGCGTTTGGTTTACTCTTTCATTCAGTCCATTAGAAAATGTACATCAACGATAGTGAAAACCAGTTTTATATTATTTTGCTTAAGAAATATTTTATAGTTTATTCCAGGGTATGAATCTGTCAACACTATGTCGACTTGATAATTGTTTGTTACCATCTTTGTCAATTTTAGGGAGTCCACCGCACTTTGATTCTTAGATGTTAAAATATAAACCTACATTCTTGATTTTTATTCCTTATTTTTATATGCCAATATAACAGAAACAGCAAAAGGGCTAGATGACTCTTCAATCAGACACTATTTTAATAATTTTGCTGCTTGATTTTCTATTTTTTTTCTATCCTTTATTGTCCATCTGTAGGGGCGTTTATAGTAGTACTATTCTACTATTAGATCAATCTGGGCTTCATATTCTTTTACTGTACCAACATCAAATTATCCTTTTCAAATATATTTGCATATTAATTTATTATTTTTTTAATTAAGTATAACTTTTTCATTTCAATTTAGATGGTTTTCTTAATATTTTAAATTGATCAATATTTAAATTTTGATTGAGATTAATTGTATATTCCTTTTTGTTTATGTCACCTAGTATATCGGGAATTTTAACATATTTATTTTTTTCTGGTGATTCTATATTTCTACTTATATCATTGTTTCCTATAATCTCTAGTCTGCCATTTTAACTTATATTAAATTTTAAACCACAGTCCAAACTAGTTAAAGAATCATACTTAAATTCTTTATTTACTATAATAAAAACATTTATTTCTTTCTCAATATCCAAAATTTTTAATTTTTATGTAACCATACTTTTTATTTTTGAACCACTAATTCAAAGCGATTATTTATTTATTTTTATCATTTTTTTTTACAGGTTGTCCTGAAAATAGACATCAATTAATAAAATTTTCAGTGCTGCGTGTTTCGTTGGTAGAGCTACGAATTATCTAGACTCTATGTGTTTGCCAGGATTTGTTGGTTTTGATCTTTTGTGCTTCCATATGAAACGCATCATATCTTATTATCTCTTGCGGGATCGGGTTTGGATATTTATTTAATTCTGCAAACTTAATTCTGGCCTTTCCTACCATTTTATGTATCAGCCTTACTTGTTTCAGTTTTCTAAACAGAAAGCGTTCAGCGACGTAGAAGTAATGGATTTTGACAAGAGCTATGAGTCATGCCGATTTAGTACCTAAGTTTACCTGTTATTTACAAGGTCATACCTCTTGTCAAAATCCACTACCTTTATCTGGGTATATTTGCAGCTCCTCTGAGGATGTTATTGTGGGCTGCTTGTATTTAATTTTTATTTGAAGTGCTTACGTGATTATTAAAAGTATGATGCTGTTTATCAGTCTTATTTTAGTCTTTATGCGCAGTTTTTTTTTCTACCTATGAGTCCCCCATTGCTGCTCTAGCTGGTTCTGTTGACTAATTCGTCCAAAACATTAACATTTGTTATTATACTGCCTGGATGCCAGGAGCCTAGCATCCAGGCAGTAAGTATCTTTAAGTATCTTATTTTTTAGTACCTTAGTTCAGTGCTGTCTTAATCCCCCTATCGCCTTTGGTGACTATTTCTCTCACAATGTGGGTTAGTCCATCTTGTTTTTTTTTTTATGGAAAATAGGATGGTATTTTCTGTTTCTGGTGTTTTAGTTGCTTGACCATATGACTGCTCATTTGTTCTTGTTAGACGTTACACCCTATTGTTGGTTGGTGCTACTTGTACTCTGGGTCTAATCCAGTCAGGTATTTTGGGCAGCCTCTTAAACTTGCTGGATGTTGCCCTTGACGGTTGGCACATTTTGCCTTTTAATCTTATGGGATTTTGCAACATTTTGTCAGGTGGTTTTCACCGCACTTTACACATATTGGTTCTTTGTAACAGGCATTTTGGGGATGGTGGAAGTCTTGTCAATTAAAACCTTGTGTTGGCCCTTGAATTTTTTGTTGGTCTTTAATTTGTTTTCTCATGTACATGAGGTTCGTTATTTTTTGGCTGTAGGTACGTCTTCTTTTTCTACCGTTAGCACAAACATAGGAAAATTTCTTTTATCCGCTTTCCTGGATCTCGGTTTGATGTCTTCCTCTGACAGGAACGCAATCCATTGTATTTTTGTTGTTTTATTATATGCTTCTAATATGTGGGTAATTTTTCTATATACTTTTGGATTTTTTATTTGTATAATTATTTACTTGATACAGCTTATCTTTTTCACTTAACACTTTGTAACTTGATTACTGGTTGTTTATAAATTTTTTTAATGACATTTTGTTTTTCTGTCTGGCTATATGCGTTTTCAAAAATATCCATGGTGTTTTCCATTTCCTTAATCGGAATATATATTATTTTTTTCTCTGTGTGTTTTCTTGTGATTTGGTTTTTTTCCTTAGCTTGCAAGGAGGGAAAATTTTCTTTTATGATTTTTGCGGTTCATTGAGGGCTATGCGTTGTTTTTTTCCTTGTGATTGTTGTTATTGGTATTTGGGATTTTTCCTATTTCTTCTTCTTATTTCTTAGTTTTTCGGATTACTCCCGTAGACTTCCTCTTTGGTTCTTTATTTGGCACTTGCATTTTACACACTTTTTCATTTAGCTCATTCATGGTCTCTTTTATCTTAAAAATTTTCCATTCTTTTGCTTTTATTTTTTGTCCATAATTGTCTTATAATTTGCTTCTTTCACATTGCTTTCATTTGGCCTTTGCCTTTTTTGGCCTTTTTTGCTTTCTTTTCGTTTGTTATTTCGTCGTCTTCCATTTCTGTGTCGATGATTGGTTGTTTCTTTTTGCCCATTTTTGATTTTAAATGTACTCTTAAGTCATCTTCTTTTGATTTATTAACAACATCACTATCGAACTTTTCATTGTTAAAATTTTCGAGATTAATCAATTCATGGTAATCATCTTTACTTGGAAAATTATTAAATAGATTTCAATTCATTTTTAAGGTACTTACCTTTATTTTCCTGGTTAAATCTTCTTTGACTACTCAACTCTTCTTTGTCATTTTTCCTTAACTTAACTATCTCATTTCACCTTGTTTTTTACTATTTCCTATATATATTGCTATATTGTTTAAGGCATCGCAAATTTTATGTTTATCGATAGACGCTAGATGCATTAAGTTAAGTATAAACGCCCTTTTTTGGTACACATAATGTGTTCGTCTCGGTCGCTATGCCAAGACTTCTAGATTTCTAGTTGCAAGGTGGTCCAGTTTACCTATCTGATTGTACAAATATTAAGTACCTTGTATCGTTCCTTTATCAATTTTATCTGCTACATCATTTCGTAGTGTCAATAACTATTAAATATGTTAATATACTTGTGTCAATGGATTTACTCACCTGTAGTAGTAGCTTTTCCTTTTTATTACATATTATAATAAGAAGCCAGTTTGCTATTTAAATGTGTGAGCATATCCAATTAAATCCCACTCTTTACTTCTACAAGTTTCACAAAAATTCTTCTTCTAGCCTTTCCAATCTTATTTTATTGTAAATTTTAATATCATGTAGCTGTACCAATTCATACCTGTTTTTTCAAGAAAAAATTTTAAAATTTTGGTTTTTTTTTTATTTTTTTTTTTTAGTTTTATACATGTGTAACATTCTTTTATTTTAAATTTAGTTAGCCATTGGTTTGCATTTCCATACTTTCGATCAGTTTTTCCAAAAGCTTTTGTATTATGTCAACTTGAACATTTGATGTGGGTTAACTATCACTATCTATTAATTCTTCCAAATATTAATTCTCAAAGAAGAAATGTTCATCTTCATCTAGGTATGTTTATAATATTTTTGCTGATAAGGTTATCCGCACTTTTCTAGATTAATTTCTTTTCTAATAAAGTTTTTTATTCTTGTACATATGTTGTTTTCTTTTTGTGTAAATTTGCTGGCTGAAATTCATCTTGTAATAAAAAGGTTTTTCTATCTGGTGTGCCAATATTGAATAATGCACAGTACATTTGATTTCCCATCTTGTACGTCTATCACTTTAAAATCAAACCTTAATTTTTCCATTTTTGACCGTAATATGATACTGTTGATATTATTGTTTTGTAATATGATAGTTTTTACAGCACTCTAGAATTGGAAAAATTGGGAGTAGGTTTTAATAACCAAATTAAGTTACTCTGAAAACAACAAAGATTTATTTACTTGTACAAAATTTATAAACTTATACTTATAAGGTTTAATACCTAAAATAACAAAAAAATAACAAATAAAGCTATTAGTTAGGTTTTGTTATCATTTCTCATTCATAATATTTATTTTCACTTGTCACAGTGACTCGTCTCTCACCGACAATCTCGAGCTTGGTAATCTTGCGTTCTAGTCCAGTCATCAGAGATTTGACAGCTAAAAATCAAACGAACAAGCTGAATTTTGTCAAGGATATTAATCTTGGGACTCCAGAAAAGATGCAACAAAAAATAAAAATTTTAATTATGGTTCTGTCGTACCTTGTAACAAATTTCTCAATTGAGTCTGTGTTTCCGTTTAAAATTTGGCGATCATGTCTCAGACGGCATCTGAGAGTGAGTATTCTGATTGTTTATTTATTCTGTACGTAGACCTAGTAATAATAATAAATCGGCAGTAGACCTCAATACATGCTCATTAAATATTAGTCATTGTTTTGATTAAGATGTTTTGAAAATTGGGATCAAATCATTTTGCTATTGTTATTAAGCAAATATTAATGTTAATAAAGCTGAATGTGTAAAAACAAAATTCCAATGGAATATAAATAAAGCGGACTGGTATATTTTCTATACTATCACTGATAATTGCATAAAACTCGATAATAATTTAAGTTACCAACAATATTTAAATAAATTAAACGAATATTGTGAAATACGTATACCAGAGAGAAGAACAAGGATCAATTTACGATTTAGAAAAACTTGGTGGAATGACAATTGTAAAAAGGTTACTCAAGAATAACAACTTGCTTTACGCAAGTATATAAATTATAATAAATGTGTAGCAGAAACCAACAAAGTTATATTAAAGAGTAAGCCTAATGCATGGAGAAATTTTTGTCAAACTTTAAACAAAAATACACCAATAAAAAATATGTGGAATCAAGTAAAACGTTTCAAATGTTTACAAAACATCGTTAAACCACAAATAAATCCAGTGACCGAAGGAGATGGGTTGAGGAGTTTTTAAGAAAATTATGTCTAGATAATATATTTTCAAAAAATAATTTAATGAAAGAAAAAACTCTAATCATCCACTTTCAGTGCCATTTAGTTTATATGAATTAGGAAAAACACTTCTTCAGGAATATATAATATACATTAATATTATATTGACATATTTACAATAAAAAGGAAAAGGAACACTATTAAAAAATTTTAATCAAATATGGCAATCAGAAGATATTCCAAATAGTTGGAGAGAGTACCAAAGGATTCCCATATGTAAAACAAATCAAAATTCTGATTCGTCAGAATCTCATAGAAATATCTCATGAACATCCTGCATAACAAAAACACTGAAAAGATTCATAAAACTTAGACTAGAAGGATAGTAAGAATAAAATAAGTCTTCCCGATTGGTTCTGTCAAAAAATAATAAAATTATATGACTGTAGAAAAATTTATATATCGGTAAATGGTAACACAATAATTGGTACAAGACTAGCGATGAATAATTTACCTCAAGGAGGCATTATATTAAGCCCGTTGTTATATTTAATTTATACTGCTGATCTTGTACTGATAATGATAAAGTAATTTATCAAGAACACTTTAAAATAGAAAATGCAGTCAAATCCATTGAAGAAAGGGCCAAACATATTAAAACATGAAGTGAATTACATGGACTAAATAACTCTGATTCCATAACTAAACTATGTATTTTCATAAGAAAACGAAAAGAAATACTCAACTAAATCTTAATAACCAATGTTTCCTATTCAGTGGAAAGTTATGTTAAATATTTGGGTATTACTCTTGACAGGCAGCTTCTATGGAAAGAACACATAGACAATAATATATTAAAAAAAAACAGAAAGGGAATAATTCTTCTACAATTTGTATTACACTTACAATGGGGAACAAATCCAAATATTTCCTTTTTATTATTAAATAATAATTTAAGAGATATAATCGACTTTTGGATCAATAGTATACTGTAATGCATCACAGTGCCATTTAGACAAAATAGAGAAAATAGTTAATAAATGCCTTAGATTGTGTATAGGAGCCCTAAGAAGTACACCGATTAGTAACCTACAAGTTGAATGCTGTAAAATGACAATAGGTATAAGACGAAAAAACCTTGTCATAAGACTTTTAGTTAGATTGTACGAGAAGAAGCCAAGTTCAACATGCAAAATACACCAGCTGTTTTTAGTAAACTTAATAGAAAAATTGGATAAAAAAGAAAACTATAAATCTAGTAGATTTGTATTCAAAAATGACAATATATGATAAACAACTATATATGTAAATATGACATAAATCCAAATTTCAATATTTACTTAAATGGTCATTGCAGCCGAGACACATTAATTTAAATATAAAAAAAAATATTGACTTAACTATTCTGGAACAAATTCAGGTATACTTGTTAAGGGACAACAGCAATTTGCCTTTATCTTGAAGAAAACTAATGTTTATGTCAGACAGTTCACAATTGTTCTAATATTGTTATATGCTATACACAGATGCATTAAAAAGTATCGAAGGTGTATAATGTGCATACTGGGATAACAATAATAAAAGTAGTAAAATGTTTAAACTCAGTTTAAACTCAACTTAAAATGTTATTAACAGCTACTAAATTATTACATCATAGTTGTTTTTAAGGTAAAAATTTCTGGAAATTGGGGAAAATGCTGATTGTTAAAATAATATGAATTCTCTTTTATACTTAATTTTATCTATAATAATAGGTAACTTTTTCTTCTTCTGCACTATTTCTAGAACAGTTTATCTTATATTTTTAACATTTAATTTTCACCACACTTCTCATAAGATTTCTTAATCTATAGTTATAACATCACATCAAATATTACATCATTTTTTTTCCAAATAGGTAAAAAGAAATAAAATGGGACTTACTCACAATCAATATAATTTTACTCCCCAGACGACCGGTTTCGCTTTCTACAATTTGAAAAGCATCTTCAGGTCAAACGGTACAAAGTAAATTAAATGCTGAACTTATAAGAAGCCTGTATTAGGGTGCTGTCTTATAAAGAGAAAGATAAAATTACAGTTATTATGCCAATATTACATGTCTGTATTTAAATATGAATAAAATTATTTAGGCAGACCAAGTAAAACCCACAAATTGGTATAAGTTAATCTATTTAATTGTAATAAAGTAGTAAATAAACAAAACATTACATGTCGATACAAGAATTATTAATTAATGATTCGGAGAACATACTTCAATCTATCCTGTATTGGTGATGATGAGTGATCTTAGGTTTTTCTATTGTAACTGTTTAATAATTAGCGGAGAAGTTTCTTGAGAGGATAGATGTTAACAAATGAAATAGGAAAAAGGTATATTGTAATTGTTTGGTAAACGAAAGTGATGTTTTATATTATTTAGTTTATTAAAAGTGATTTATATTTATTTAAAATATATATTTTGGAAATGTGTATTAATTTATTGAAATTTTTATTAAAGGTATGACAATGAAAGAAATTAGATGTACAATTATATGGGTGTGCAATTCCTTTAACTTGTAATTATCAAATTTCTTTGATAAAGTTGAATTTGCCTACTGTATCCTCATTATATAGAATCGGATTTTAAGTCAACACGTGGTTGGAAAACTTTCAACACAACATTGAAAAACCGTCCAGACTAGTATTATTAATTAAATCAATTCATTTTGATCTTAATCATATACAAATTTCACGTTATCGAATAGAGATACTAAACTTATAACCATAAGTGACTATAATTTTGAAATTGTTAAATTGTTGCAGAAATTTATTATACGGACTTACCAACGTTGCACCATTTCAATAGTACATCAGTTACCTACTGTCATGTCCATTTTTGGTACTCAACTGTTATATACCAGAATTGCCAACTTATTATTCTTCTTCTTTAAGTTCCATCTTCTATCAAAGGTTGGAAATCATCATGGCTATGCGGACTCTGTTGACTGCCGCTCTAAAAAGTTCTGCACTACTGCATTCAAACCATTCCCTCAAGTTCATAAGCCAGGATATTCTTCGTCTTCCCACATTTTGCTTTCCTCGGATTTTGCCCTGCATAATAAGTTGTAATAATGCGTATTTTTGCCCTCTCATCACATGTCCCAAGTACTCAAGTTTCCGTCTTTTAATAGTTAATATTATTTCCGCCTCATTTCCTACCCTTCTAGTTACTTCCATGTTTGACATTCTTTGAATCCATGATATTCGTAGGATTCTTCTGTAACACCAAAATTCAAAGGCGGCCAACTTATTCAGATGAACTTGTTTTAGTGTTCAAGCTTCCAGACCATAAAGAAGAGTAGAGAACACGTAACATCGAAGCATTATCAGGCGTAGTTCTAACCTTATATCCCGACAACAAAGAAACTTTTTTAAAGTTTTATAAATGATGTACGTGCTATTTCAATACGTGTCTTAATTTCTTTGGTTTGGTCTACATCTGATGTTATCCATGTTCCTAAGTATTTATAGTTATAGTTTTTATATTAATTTGTAATAACTCAGTAAATTTCTGGAATTTGTTGATTAATTTACTATCAACAATTTATCTATGTTTCTGTAGTTTCTATATTAATACATTAGAACTAAAACAAAATGTTTACTCATACCATTACAGATAGATTATTTACGCCGACAATAGGTTTTTTAAAAATTTTGTAATTTTATTGCATATTTGGTAATATATTAATTACCAAATACTCACATAAAATTGTTCTGTAACTCTGATTCATTAAGTTACTTATATAAGAAACTATTTCAATTATTTTAATTGTTACATTTAAATTTAATTCATTTAGTGATTGTTAAAAGTATGCCAATATAGCTTACAGTTTCCATTTATATGTTTAATTTTTTCATTAATATCTATTTAATTAAAAAAAAAACTAGTTAAATTTAGTTAAAATACTAAAATAAAAAGAAATAGAAGAAGAACCGTCACACTTTAACCTAACTTAGCTTTTTAAATTTAGCTCTAGTAGATAACAAAAAACTCAGTTTTTTCAGTTCCTCTCCCACCAAGTGATGTAGTGCCAATAATCCCCCTTTTTTTTAAATTTATTGTCTGTTTTGTCCTTTTAAATGCGTTTTGTTTGTCCCCAAGTATCCTTAATTGTTTTAGTTTATTTGAAGAAAACTAATGTTTATGTCAGACAGTTCACAATTGTTCTAATATTGTTATATGCTATACACAGATGCATTAAAAAGTATCGAAGGTGTATAATGTGCATACTGGGATAACAATAATAAAAGTAGTAAAATGTTTAAACTCAGTTTAAACTCAACTTAAAATGTTATTAACAGCTACTAAATTATTACATCATAGTTGTTTTTAAGGTAAAAATTTCTGGAAATTGGGGAAAATGCTGATTGTTAAAATAATATGAATTCTCTTTTATACTTAATTTTATCTATAATAATAGGTAACTTTTTCTTCTTCTGCACTATTTCTAGAATAGTTTATCTTATATTTTTAACATTTAATTTTCACCACACTTCTCATAAGATTTCTTAATCTATAGTTATAACATCACATCAAATATTACATCATTTTTTTTCCAAATAGGTAAAAAGAAATAAAATGGGACTTACTCACAATCAATATAATTTTACTCCCCAGACGACCGGTTTCGCTTTCTACAATTTGAAAAGCATCTTCAGGTCAAACGGTACAAAGTAAATTAAATGCTGAACTTATAAGAAGCCTGTATTAGGGTGCTGTCTTATAAAGAGAAAGATAAAATTACAGTTATTATGCCAATATTACATGTCTGTATTTAAATATGAATAAAATTATTTAGGCAGACCAAGTAAAACCCACAAATTGGTATAAGTTAATCTATTTAATTGTAATAAAGTAGTAAATAAACAAAACATTACATGTCGATACAAGAATTATTAATTAATGATTCGGAGAACATACTTCAATCTATCCTGTATTGGTGATGATGAGTGATCTTAGGTTTTTCTATTGTAACTGTTTAATAATTAGCGGAGAAGTTTCTTGAGAGGATAGATGTTAACAAATGAAATAGGAAAAAGGTATATTGTAATTGTTTGGTAAACGAAAGTGATGTTTTATATTATTTAGTTTATTAAAAGTGATTTATATTTATTTAAAATATATATTTTGGAAATGTGTATTAATTTATTGAAATTTTTATTAAAGGTATGACAATGAAAGAAATTAGATGTACAATTATATGGGTGTGCAATTCCTTTAACTTGTAATTATCAAATTTCTTTGATAAAGTTGAATTTGCCTACTGTATCCTCATTATATAGAATCGGATTTTAAGTCAACACGTGGTTGGAAAACTTTCAACACAACATTGAAAAACCGTCCAGACTAGTATTATTAATTAAATCAATTCATTTTGATCTTAATCATATACAAATTTCACGTTATCGAATAGAGATACTAAACTTATAACCATAAGTGACTATAATTTTGAAATTGTTAAATTGTTGCAGAAATTTATTATACGGACTTACCAACGTTGCACCATTTCAATAGTACATCAGTTACCTACTGTCATGTCCATTTTTGGTACTCAACTGTTATATACCAGAATTGCCAACTTATTATTCTTCTTCTTTAAGTTCCATCTTCTATCGAAGGTTGGAAATCATCATGGCTATGCGGACTCTGTTGACTGCCGCTCTAAAAAGTTCTGCACTACTGCATTCAAACCATTCCCTCAAGTTCATAAGCCAGGATATTCTTCGTCTTCCCACATTTTGCTTTCCTCGGATTTTGCCCTGCAAAATAAGTTGTAATAATGCGTATTTTTGCCCTCTCATCACATGTCCCAAGTACTCAAGTTTCCGTCTTTTAATAGTTAATATTATTTCCGCCTCATTTCCTACCCTTCTAGTTACTTCCATGTTTGACATTCTTTGAATCCATGATATTCGTAGGATTCTTCTGTAACACCAAAATTCAAAGGCGGCCAACTTATTCAGATGAACTTGTTTTAGTGTTCAAGCTTCCAGACCATAAAGAAGAGTAGAGAACACGTAACATCGAAGCATTATCAGGCGTAGTTCTAACCTTATATCCCGACAACAAAGAAACTTTTTTAAAGTTTTATAAATGATGTACGTGCTATTTCAATACGTGTCTTAATTTCTTTGGTTTGGTCTACATCTGATGTTATCCATGTTCCTAAGTATTTATAGTTATAGTTTTTATATTAATTTGTAATAACTCAGTAAATTTCTGGAATTTGTTGATTAATTTACTATCAACAATTTATCTATGTTTCTGTAGTTTCTATATTAATACAATAGAACTAAAACAAAATGTTTACTCATACCATTACAGATAGATTATTTACGCCGACAATAGGTTTTTTAAAAATTTTGTAATTTTATTGCATATTTGGTAATATATTAATTACCAAATACTCACATAAAATTGTTCTGTAACTCTGATTCATTAAGTTACTTATATAAGAAACTATTTCAATTATTTTAATTGTTACATTTAAATTTAATTCATTTAGTGATTGTTAAAAGTATGCCAATATAGCTTACAGTTTCCATTTATATGTTTAATTTTTTCATTAATATCTATTTAATTAAAAAAAAAAACTAGTTAAATTTAGTTAAAATACTAAAATAAAAAGAAATAGAAGAAGAACCGTCACACTTTAACCTAACTTAGCTTTTTAAATTTAGCTCTAGTAGATAACAAAAAACTCAGTTTTTTCAGGTCCTCTCCCACCAAGTGATGTAGTGCCAATAATCCCCCTTTTTTTAAATTTATTGTCTGTTTTGTCCTTTTAAATGCGTTTTGTTTGTCCCCAAGTATCCTTAATTGTTTTAGTTTTAATAATTTTAACATATCTGACATATCAATTATCTGCCAAAACAGTTACACGTTAAAGGAATTGCACACCCATATAATTGTATATCTAATTTTATTCATTGTCATACAACTATCCCTTTAATAAAAATTTTAACAAATTAACACACATTTTTAAAATATATCGTTTGAATAAATATAAATACCTTTTAATAAACTAAATAATATAAACATCACTTTCATTTAACAATCACATTATACCTTATTCCCATTCATTTGTTAACATCTATCCTCTCAAGAAACTTCCCCGCTAATTATCAAACAGTTACAATAGAAAAACCGAAGATCACCATCATCAGCAATACAGGATAGTTTGAACTATGCGAATCATTAATTATTAATTCCTGTACCGATATGTAAGTAATGTTTTGTTTATCTACTAATGTATTACAAGTTAATAGATTATCTTATACCAATTTGTGGGTTTTATTTTGTCTGCTTAAATAATTTTATTCATATTAAAACACGGACATTTATTATTGGCATAATTACTATAATTTTATTTTTATCTTTATAAAACAGCACTCTAATATGGGCTTTTTATAATGTCAGCATTGAATTTTCTTTGTACCGTTTGAGCTGAAGATGATTTACAAATTGTAGAAAGCGAAACCGGTCGTCTTGGTAGTAAAATCAAATGGATTATGGGTAAGTCTTATTTTATTTATTTTTACCTATTTGAAATGGACTTACACTGGCAATAATTTTTAATAATATTAATTGATAATTTTTTTCCATTTATAATATTTTGGATCATAAAGAATTTTATATCCAATTACCTATATATTTGATTTCACATTCATACATTGTACTGACACGCCCTCACTTTAGAAATCATTAACTGTCTCCCTATTTTTTTTATTAGTTTTTCATTCAATGTTAAAATTTGTATCATCAATTTATGAAATTGATTATAATTCATCGATCACTACCTATCAAATTTTAATCTCATAACTCTTTTAATTATTTACTGTCTTTAGCATCAATAAACCTAAAAAAACTCTCAGTTTTTAAAACAAATTGGAATAATCTTTATTTTACAATAATTACAATTCAAATTCCCCTTACACATATACAACCTACTCTACAGTTCACCATTAAATTTCCAATAAAATTATTTTTACTTATGTATTAATAACATTACCTTATTTACACACAATAAGTTATAATTACACTACAGGACAATATAATCCCTTCTAGTGGTCTATATTTTAAGGTAAATTTCTTTTCTTTCGCATTTAATTATTCAACCATTTAACTCATTTTTAATTTACTTTCAACTTTCTTTAGTCATTACACTTCATTTTCTTTTTTAAAATCAGCTCCCAATTTTACTGATCAATATAACTTTACAGTCAATTCAAAAAATATAAACAAATATGTATAAATAAAAATAAAATTAAACCTATGGGTCCTTGACCTATAGTCCTATAGTCCTATGTTGGATGGGATGATGAATTGTGTATAGTCGTGTCATTATGGGTAGATTTATAAAATATGGAGAAAAGTCAAGTTTGTTTTTAAGTGTACGCCCGTATTTAGATGTACTGGTATGTTTCACAGGAACTAACAGGCAACTGGATCAATTTTTATCGTCTATAAATTCACTTAATAGTCATATTAAATTTACAATAAAAACAGAACAAAATCAATCCATAAACTTTTTAGATTTAAAAATTATCAGACTTAAAAAACAAACATTACTTCTCCATATTTCATAAGCCTACCCATACTGACACGACTATACACAATGCATTATCCCATCCAACACAACATAAACTGGCAGCCTATCATAGTATGTTACATAGATTAATAAAGATTCCGATGTTAAAATACAACTTTGAGATAGAATTAAATATCATCAAGCAAATAGCATTAAACAACGAATACAACGAACAAACAATTAATAAAATTTAAAATAAAAAATTACACAAGAAGGCCCTGAAATTAGTATTTCCACCACCAGAGAAAAAAATCCAGTACCTTCTGCTCGATTACATATACAGGCAAAATATCAACTAAAATAGCAAAACACATAAAAAAGAAAGGAATAACACCAGCTTTCCGATCAAATAACAACCTAGGCAAATATATCAAAATCAACAACAGCCAAAATAAAAAACACTTACACAGTGGTGTGTACAAACTTAAATGTGGCGACTGCCCAAAAACTTACATCGGTCAAACGGGTAGAAACGTTAATAAACGAATAGCAGAACATAAAACGGCTTTCAATAATAAGAAAACAGATTTTACTTACGCAGTTCACCTTCTAGATCACAATCATTTTTTTATTGATGAATTTAAATTTCTTAACATTCAAAATAAAGGCCTTAAGCTATCCTTGGTAGAATCTATGGAAATCAACAAATTAAAAAACAAAGATATAATTCTGAATGACTAACTTGAGACAAACAGTTCTCTCCTCCTCAACCTATTTCATTAGAGACTATAAAATGTAAACGCATGCCAAAAATAGATCACTTTAGAACGACAATCAGCCGAAACAGCTGTAGTGATAAGAGATTAAAATAAATTTTGTGGAAGTTTAAAAACAAAGGTTTCAATATTTTACTGTTACATTTTTGTTTTATTTTAGCACGGACGTATTGAAGTGGTGCTGGAGTCAAGCAGTTTAATTGTTTCTTTGGAATGGAATGTTCAGTTGTATCTAGTTCTCCAAACCTAAGGAGATTTTCAAAAATATAATTTGTGTATAGGTTAGAGGCAGCGAGTCGATATTCTCTAATTGTTTTGGTAGTTTTAATGTGGAAGTAGTGATTATATCTGTTTTTATCAGTCAAAATGTTAAATAAGACCATAGTATTTAAAACAATGACATTTTTTATATTATTGGTCAGACCGAATAAAGATATGTTCCCCTCTATAGATACGGAATTATTAATGCTGCGATTTTGAGTGATGTTCTATTTTTTTGGGCATCGTTTAAAAATGGCAGGCTATTCTCCGCTACAATTTTGACATTTTCTAACAAATTGACGTATTAAACGGGTTCTACATAGGAAGTACACTTCCTATGTAGAATCTGTCACTTAGTCACTGATCTTATGAAACATGCAGACCTGGTGGAGCCAGAAATTTCAATAGGGACTTTAAACACTTAAACATAGACCGCTAGGGCCCCAGTAACCATACTGTGGAGGTGATAAACCCCATTGGAAAAATATGTCTTGTCCTACTTAACGTGCATTTGATAGGAAAATCGACCGTAGGGCTATAATTATTTTTTGTCTGTGGTTTACCCACGATATACACCCTCCAAAAATAGAAGTATTCCTCAGTTGCTTTTGTTCATGTAGCCATTTAGGCATTACCAGTCAACCCAGGAAGTGGGGCAGTGCCCTAATGCTTAATAAATTGATTGACTATGCTCACGACCAAGCGACATTGGCTTTTATGAAACTATGTTGTCATTTGGATGCTTGTTGCCCCTGGCTTTTTAGCTTATTAGAACTATCAGCTCTCTAACGATTTGATGCCACTACTCCAG